>CM076570.1:1166580883-1166624785 GCA_034641835.2 Pinus albicaulis
ACTGATACAGGGAGGAGGGTGATGGGAGATTTACTATGGCCTCAACCTTTAGAGGGTCAAGGCGAATTCCGTCTTTCGAGACTATAAAGCCTAAAAGACGGCCAGAATCAACGCAGAAGACACACTTATGAGGATTGAGCCTGATATTGTAGCGTCTGTAATGAAGAAATATCTGGCGAAGATGCTCGGGATGGTCCTCTCGCTTACCCGAATGGGCTGGCAAGTCGTCCAGATAAGGCTGGACAATATGGCGAATGTCATGAAAAGCGTAGGACATCGCACGCTGAAACGTGGCGCCAACGTTATTTAAGCCGAACGGGAGTTTTTTGTACGCGAAAGTGCCCCACGGACAGATGAATGTGGTCTTATGTTGATCCTCAGGTGCAATATTGATTTGGTTATAACCTGAGAAACCGTCCATTAAGGAATAGATCTCACTCCCGACACATTCGTCGATGATCTGGTCGATAAACGGAGTGGGATAATTATCCTTTGGACAGGCGCGATTGATATCGTGATAATCCACACAGACTCGAATTGTACCCTGCTTCTTATCGACAGGGACAATGTTGGACACCCATTCTGTAAGGGGGATGGGATAAATAAAACCCGCGTTCAGAAGTTTTTCAACTTCTACCTTGATAGCGGTGACTTTCCGAGGATGCATGGGACATAAGTGTTGGTGCATGGGTTTCGCACCTGGATAGGTTGGAATCTCATACACAACAATACTAGGATCAATTCCTGGTATTTCCTCGTAAGACCATGCGAAAACATCTCTGAATTCTTTGAAAAGCTCAGTATAGACTTGAATCTCCTCGGGAGAACAAGTCACACCCACATGAATATTCTCAACAATCCCCGGTTTAACGGAGATGTTGATTGGAACAGTTTGAGTAATGTTACTCAGATTACCCTCCGAAAAGACCTCGTGCGTCAAGATCGGTGTTTGAAGAGGAGGGGAAGGAACCTGAGTAGCATAGCGCTCCAGAAAATCAGTCATTGCCCCCAAGCTGGGCATAAACGAGGAGCGATGATGTCCATCGCCCCAGGGCAGCTCCTCAAGAGACATAGTTTCAATGATAGCTTCATCTGAAGGAAAAGTCTCTCTGAGAGGATCAGGTGAATCAGCCTGACCAAGCCAGGGGGATTGCGAGTAGACGTCGAGAGCCATGCTCATCGGAGCATGCTGAGGAGGTGGAGGGTCCGATGCAGCAACAATCTCACAGTAGCTGATCTCTACTGGCGTTAAAGGCATGGATTCTCCAAACTCATATACCTTCTCAGGTGTAGGAATAAGCCAGGGGTCATCAGTCCTGGACAACATGTTGACTTGAGCGGTATTCGGTGGCGGTGCGGGGAATATACCCATGAGGACTGGGTCTTTGAAAAGACCAGGTCCTATGCTGTCTGGGGGATTCAGAATTTGATCCACGTATGGCACGTTGTTCTCAGAGCTAGAGGTAAAAAATGACAACTGATCCACCGTGACAACCTTGCCCTCGTGAGGGAACTTAATGAATCGAAAGACGGTAGACGGCACGCAGAGCATGGCATGGGTCCAGCTGCGGCCAAGAAGTATATTGTAGTTGAGTTTAGCGTCAACCACTTCTACTTCCACGTTGACAGTTTTTCCTTGTAATGTGATCGCAAGGCTCTCGAGAACTCCCAGGGGTTTAGACTCCCGACCATCAAATGCCTCAAGGGCATTGGGAGATGACGACAAGGCTGGAGAGCCGATGGCCTTCCAGCAAGCGGAGGACATAACGCAGGTAGATGCACCCTCGTCTACGACGGCCCTATGAATGTTCAGACCGTTAATCCCGACTTGAATGACCAAAGAAATTTGATGTGGAAGCCGGGGAGTAAAATTCTCCAGATCGAAGGTGAGAAGGCTCGAGTCGGCGGGATCGATACCACCGATTGCAGACAGTAAAGCCTTCCGTTGTGAAGGACAGCTTTGAAGAACCTCAAGTGCGGACATAGCACATGGCGCCTGTGCCAAATCCTCAACAATACTGTAATGTTGAGCAGCACGAGCATTTGGATTATAAGAGGATCTCCGAAGAACACCCTTGGGAGGTGGCTTCACAACGGGTTCGAGAGTCGGCTTCTCGATTTCCAATGGACCGGAGGCAGGTGGGGGAGGCGGCCCATCCGCAACGGCCTTCCCGGGCGCCTGCCGCGGTTCATTGTAATCCTTCGACCGCGTAGCGATAGTGATAGGTGCATTGGTCTTCATCATGAAAACTTGAGACCCAAACGGTGCAGATGGTGACGCCTGTTCGACCATCTGGGTCTGCTGAGATGGAAATGGCTCTTTTAAAACAGCTGGAGTCCCTTTAGAGCCTTTAAGAAGTTGACTAACCTCGGACCGTCGTGGACAATCCTTAGTGTAATGGTCACCTTCACAGATGAGGCAAGGGAATTTCGGCTTACGTTGGGAGCCATTGTCAGTTCGAGATTTAGATTCCGGTTTTGGGGCATCAGATTTTGATTTGCCTTTGCCCTTCTTCTTCCCCTTGGAGGATTTGTCTGCAGGATTGGCCTGGACGGCATTCACCTCTGCGGTTTTACCAGAATCGGATGAGGCGGGATTAGCAGAGGTATTGTTGGAAGAATTAGCCTTCTGCTTCCCATTCGAAGACTTCTTCGAATTTTGAGAAACGGAACCAATGACACCATCCACCATAGGGGTAGGCAGAGCCTTAGTGGTTCCGGGCCGTGGAGCATCAGTCAAGATGTCATAAAGCGTGCCAGACTACGAATAGACAAGATCTAGGTACTGGGCACGCGTGATAGCTTGTTCCTCCGTCACACACGCTCCCATCGCGATATCCTGAGCGATTTTATTCACAAAGGAGGTGGTGAACCAGTGAGTCAAAATCTGATCAGGTATGTGAAACTTGATCAGTCGACGACGGCGCCGCCACTCATGGATGTGATCTGAGATGTGAGTGGCCGTGTCCTGCTTCAGAGAAGACAGGAGGTGTGTCCCGGCCTCATACCGGACCGGTAACTGGAAATGCGTGAGGAAAGCCATGGCTAACGAGTTGAAATCTTGAAAAATACCACGGGATAGTTCTATGTACCACTTAGCAGCAGCTCCTGTTAACGTACGCTGGAAAAGACGCAAACGAATCGAATCATCGACCCAAGAGTTGGACGAACACCAGAGGTGGTACGTCATCACATGCGCCTGGGGGTCTTCGCCAGCTTTGCCCTCAAACTTGGGACAATCTCCTGGTATCTTGGTGGGAACCAGAGGCCAATATGGATTATGTGAAATCGGATCATTGGTCAACTTTGAAATGTCCGGCAGTTCCAAGGTAGCCAGGAACGGCAGTGGAGGGTTAACTACCATGCCAGTCCCAGGATAAGGTCCGGTACCCATGCTCCACGATGGTTGTGAATATCCCTGCCCCCACGGGTTCTGTCCCGCAGGATTCTGACCGTAGGGGGCATAATTCGTATAGCCAGACTGATTTGGATTCTGGTAACCATAGTGCGGGGCTTGATAACCAGGGTTCGTGCCCTGATTAGGCGTTTGTCCTGCATAAGTAGCGTTTGGATTTGGCTGTAGAGCGTAGGTAGAACCGGGTGGAGGAGGATGATACTGAGAGCCTCCAGGGTGGTTATAGTTCGGTTGAGACTGACCATGAGGATAATAACCACTCTGAGGATGAGTAGGCTGCTGATAAGCGGAACCCTGCGGAGCCTGGTATGTAGGGCGCAGCTGTTGATTTGGCTGCGACATTGAATGAACAGGCTGTTGAGCAGAGTGAACGGAATGAGAGGGCTGCCCTGAATGAACAGGTTGACCCGAGTGAGGGGGCTGGCCTGAATGACCAGGTTGGCCCGGATAAACAGGCGGCGCTGGTTGCGCAGGTTGACCTGGTTGTAAGTGGGCCCCAGGTTGCACCGAATAGGTCGGCTGGCCTGGAGGCGGGACACCAGGTTGTACCGGATGAGCCGGTTGGCCTGGTGGTGGAACAGAACCAGGTGCTTGCTGGAAACCAGTTTGACCTGAAGCAGAACCATAGAGTGGTCCTGGCTGATATGCAACGTTAGATACAACAGGATACTGTGGTTGCATCGGTAAAGAAGGCTGGATTTGCCCCCCAGGACCATAGGCCGGTCCCTGTTGATACCCCGGCTGAGGCTGAGCAGGTTGACCAGCAGGGTTATAATATGGTCCTTGCGGATTATAGAATGGCCCTTGCTGGCCCGCAGAGTAGCCCTGATTGGGCTGTCCCTGCGGGTCGTACAGATAGCCAGGTTGGCCTGCAGGCTGGCCTTGGAAAGGCTGTCCCTGCAGGTTGTGAGCCTGGTTGTACGGTAAACCTTGAGCATACAGATAAGCCTCAGGAGCAGGAAGACGCAAAATGTCCCCATGCTCGTCAAGCTGACCCGGGAAACCATACACGGGAGTGCCATCCTGTGCATAGTGCGAAAAGAAAGATCGGTAAGGATCTTGGGGAATCTGTCCAGCTCCGGCGTTCGGCTGTTGCAAAAACAACCGATACTCCTCCGGAGAGATATTCTCTGGTATAGCAGTAGCTAGATAAACATCTTCAGGAGTTGGCCCAGCCCTGGTAGCCGAGACAACAGAAGAAGAAGCAGCCACACAAACAGTGGGCCGAACGGGAACAGAGGTGACGGGCGTCGAAGGCGACACCCCGGGTGTAGTGACAGCTGGCCTCGAAGCAGGAGATGATATTCCCATAGAGGCAGCGGCTGAAATGATCTGACCCAGAGATCTGTATCCCTGCGGTAAAGAAGGACTGGCTGACGACATGGTAGCCAGCTCAGAGTCGTCTCCCTCAAACAATCTACGTGGGATGCGCTGATAGTCTTCACCAGGAATTTCCTCACCAGAATCACTCATGGTTGATCCTGCCGTTAAATCACGCAAAAGACGGCAAGGACTAGGAGGAAAAACAGCAGCAACAAACGGTGAACCCGATGTAAGAGAAAGGAAATCAGCTCCTAATCTCAATTCAGACACAGGGTCCGAAAAGGGCCAATTGAATTCAACTGGTCCTCCAAAGGGTTGCTCGGCGAGAACCGGTCCCCCGTCAGGAAACTCGGAAACAATAGGCTGCTGTGGTTCAACAGAAGGCTGAGAAGCTTCTGAAGAATCGTCCGTGTAAGGACTACCAGTAGATGAAACCGAAGGTTCCGCCACTGTGGCAAAAGACTAGAAGAAAAGAGCAAACACACACACGGGCCGAAAACGAGTTAAGACACACGATCAAGCAGTCAACAAGCAATGTCTAAATAGGTGTGTAATCGTGGGCAATTAATTTTACCACATTGGAAAGTAAGAAATTCTACCGTTTCATATTTTAAGAGTCGAGAAACGATAAAAAGATGACTCTATCTCTTTCAGAGTTGACACAAGCGTGAAAGGACAAGCGCTTGACGGTATTTTCAAGTTTAGGGAGTCAGAAAAGACCAAATAATTGCTCAGGAAAAAACTAGGCACAAAGGGTGTACCAAATATCCGTGAACTGCAATATACACCTTGGTTTCAATAATGAAACAGAAATCGACCAAGGAATTTCCGTACGTGCAGGTAGTCTCCCCGAATGCTGTGTTCGGTGTATCACGGGTATAGGGCGGCAAACTCGGCTTCCTGTGGATAAAGGATTGAAAACCTAGAGGGGTCTCCCTTTATATACGCGACGGTATGGGGAGCGCAAGTCCGTACTAGCGCTGTCTAAAGCCAACAGGCGAACGACAGCTGCTAGGTTTAACGACGCCGGAACACGTCTCTAGCCTAGACCTTCTAAATATGTTTCGTTAAGTTCCAATGCTACCTTAGGTTAATTGAAATAAATTTTACAGTTGATCTTCAATTAAGTTTCAATTTCCAGGCCCTATCGTATGTAGTGTCTCGAAAGACTCCTAAATGCAAAGCTATATGCCACACTGCAACATTTCGTTCGATGAAAACTAGTTAGAGAAGAGTTGAGAGCTTTTACACAAACGAAATGAACGGAAGACAAACAATGAGACATCTAATGCAACTAATGCAATTGGAAACTTTTCATTCAAAACACTAATCACTAGCAAGATGGAAAAGATCACAATTTGCACTAATTAACAAAAGCAAAAGAGATTTTTTTTTTTTGATTTTCAATGTTTAACAGCTAATGTGCACTGAACAAACTTGAAAACAAACGGAACAACTTGAGAAACGATTTCCAAGAGAGCGAAACAAACAAATTTCACTCAACAACACAAGCAATTAGATCCCCAAATCGACCAAAGTCTCTCAAAACGAAGAAAAGACTCAAAAGCTTCCAATGGACCGTGTGATCTAGGTCCAAGGCAAGACCAGACGAATTTCGAATGAAGGAATGAACAATCACCCAAAAATCGCAATAAAACAATGAACAACTACTTAGAGGATGCGGAGAATCAATCAGATAGTTGACAGGACAATCAAAACACCAAAACTCCCAAGGAGGGCTCGATACACTAAGCCACTAGATGCCCTAGGGCTTAAAACGTGAAATCGGTAGATAAAAGCAAACAACCACAGGACAGAGGTGAATTCCCAGTCAAACAGGACTCCAACACACTCAGGCAGTCGGAAAATCAAGAAGAAAAACACTGATCAAATCCAAAGAGCTCAAAAATGAGGAAACTCAAAAACCTTACAGGGGTGGCGCGACTGTAAGGGTGAAACTGGCGCCAGAAATCAATTGGTGCGGTCTGGACAAAGGCAACGTGCGCCAATTGGCGCGACTGTCGGGTTAAAAACCGCGCCAGTCGAGTTTCTCAGCAAAAATTAAAAACAAGCTACTCCAGAAGCAGACCAATGCAAGCGAAGCAAACCAAGAAGAAAAAACAGTGAAAGAATCCAACCCAGAAGGTTCATCAAGCAAGGAAAAACATAAAACAATCAAGGCGAGACAACACAAACGTGACAGTGAAATCCGGACGATCTCCCCAGTGGAGTCGCCAAATTGTTCAGGAGGTAACTCCCCTCTGCGGACAGAGGCGATCCCTACTAGCCCAGCAGGGGTCTAGCAACAATCAAACAATGTTATGACGCAAGCTCCTAGTTACGAATGGAAGGACTAGGAATAGAAGCCTACCTGGATTCCAACGCTATGATCTGAAGAAGAAGCGTCCCCGTTCCTCAGCCTCGGCAGATCACAATCCCTCCACGATCTCCGCGGATGAACACCTGCACATGGAAGAAACGAACAGATACAAGCATAGAAACCAGCATACGTAACTAAACATCAGTCAGAAAGGACGTTACTCACATTAACATGATGGAAAACAGAGTGGAACCATAATCATAATCATCTATTAAATAATAAACGAAGAAAGATTACAACCAAGTTCTGACGTCGCAGTCTCCTTCGGACGGGTCTCCGGTCGTCCACGTCTCGCAAAGCTCGCCAAGGAAAGGGAAAACCTCTCCGGAGTCTCTCGACAATGGTATCCTTACTTGAGTCGGCCTTAAGGGAAAGGGAGGATTCTTTGCAGCACAAAGGCTCTTGGGAATATGGAGATACAAAGCTTAGGCACTTCAAGACTAGCTTGCCATGGATTTGAGCAGGCTTTTATAGATGGGGAAGGAGGGATTTGGGATCCCTATTATTATGGGATTGGCCCTATCAACAAGGAAGGTTCCATGGAAGGTGGCAAAACCACTTCCCTTCCATAGAACTCCCGCAGCCAAACCTCCCAGCTCAAGATAGGCAGTGGTTTGTGAGTTTGTTTGAACTCAAATTCCGCCATCCATATTTAAAAAACAGTCCCTAAAATGGGTGGCGCGACTACTGCTCTATGACAGAGCGCCAAGTGGCGCGACCTCTTTGCAGGATTTTCCTCATTGGCGCGAGTACTGAACTGCCTGCCCGCGCCAATGCCAAAAGGGATGTTTTTCATGATTTTTGCAAGGAGAAGTCTCAAGGGCAAATAAAGCTCATGCTTAGAGGAATGCATTGATGATGTTTTCAAGGCATGACAATGTTCACAGGTCACGAAATGGGTCCTCCATTGTGCGGGACGGGGAATGGTAGGGACGGTGACAAATTACTGTGTAACAGCTTTCATTCTGGCTACAGGGGAAAATGTTTCATCATAATCAAGACCTTCAATTTGTGAATATCCCTTGCATACAGGTCTGGCTTTATTTCTGATTACCTATCCTTGTTCATTCATCTTATTCTTGAATACCCATTTTGAGCCTATGAAATTTTTCTTAGTGGGTCTTGGAACCAATTCCTAGGTATTGTTTTTCTCAATTTGGTCCAATTCTTCATTCATAGCATTCACCCAATATTTTTACTTGCTGGCTTCTTCAAACTTCTTTGGCTCTATTTGTGATAACATAGCTAGGTATACCTCTTCTGTCTGTTTAGTTAGTTGTCTTCTTGTCTGGACTCCTACACTCTTGTCCCCAATGATTTGATCTTCTGGATGGTTCTTTTGAGTGTATCTTGAGGGACCTTTTGAGTTCAGTTCAGAATCTTCTGTTGTCTTGCTTATTTCATCATCATCTTGGTTCTCTTCTTCATGATCTTCTGGAGGATTGCTGCAACCTGTGCTTCTTGTCTTGTTTGGTAGTTCTTCATCAAATCTTACATCAATGCTTTCCACAATTTTGCGAAGTGTTTTGTTGTAGCACTTGTAACCTTTACTCTTGGATTCATATCCTAAAAATATTCCTTCATCTGCTCTTGCATCAAACTTTCCTAGATTTTCATCATTATTTTTTATGAAACATTTTCTTCCAAAGACTCTAAAGTGCTTGATTGATGCTGGTTTACCATGCCATAGTTCAGAAGGAGTCTTGTCACTGTTTGGTCTTAAATGAGCTTTGTTTAGAATATGCACAGTTGTGTGTATTGCTTCTGCCCAGAAGGTTTGGGGAATGTTATTTTCTTGCATCATAGCTCTGGCAATCTGTTGTATAGACCTATTTTGTCTCTCTACCACTTCATTCTGTTGAGGTGTACTTGCAATTGTAAACTGTTGTTTTATCCCATCCTCATTGCATAGGTCTGCAAAATCATAGTCTGTGAATTCACCTCCTCTGTCTGATCTGATGCAATTTAGCTTGCATCATGTTTGATTTTCTACCAATGCCTTGAATATCTTGAATTTCTCAAGTGCTTCTGATTTATATTTGAGAAATGCAACCCATGTCATTCTGGAGAAATCATCTATTATCAGCATGAAATGGGATTCTCCACTTGGTGTTTTAGTTCTTGAAGGTCCACACAGGTCCATGTGTACAAGCTGAAGTGGCCTACTTGTTGATAGCTCATCTTTGGTCTTAAAGGATGTGCAGGTCTGTTTGCCCAATTGGCAAGATTTACATATGGTATTTGAAGGCTTCTTTATTGCTCGCATATCTCTGACTGCTTTCTTCTTTCTCAGACTGATGATGTGTTCAAAGTTAAGATGTCCCAATCTTCTATGCCATAACCATGACTCCTCAAGTTTGCTAAGGTGGCATGCTTCATTCTCTTCTTTCACTATGTAGACATTACTCTCTGTTCGAACACCTTTGATCAGAGTCTTCCCTATGGTGCTTGATCTGACTTCACAGTCTTGTGCTCTAAAAATAACTTCACAGCCTTTATCACACATTTGATTGACACTCGGCAGATTTGCTTCAGCCCATCCACAAATAGTACATCTTGGGCCTTTCCTCTTCCATTATCCAAACTGACTAAGCCTTTTCCTTTGATTTTCCCTGCTTTATCATTGCCAAAAGTAACATTTCTAGATATCTTATCATCAAAGGTTATAAACTTGCTTCTATCTCCAGTCATATGCTTTGAGCATCCACTATCCAAATACCATTGGCTTTTCAGATCTTGAGCTATTAGAGCCAGGTCACATTTATTTACCTTCTTTTTGCACTACAAGCATCCTTTTGTTTAGTACATTTTCTGAGATGATGGACCATATTCTCTGAGAGGACATTTTGAAGACATATGTCCACTTTTATTGCATACACAACATTTGATCATATATTTAGTAGAATTATGAATCTGAGTAGACTCTCCATGATTCATAAACCTCCTTGAGGTTTTGAACATCAGTATTTGTCCATATCCTCTGCATTTTATGATTTTATGGCCAAATTCCTTACAGTAAAAACAGTATCCATAAAAAAAATTTGCATACCTGATGAAAGGTTGTCTTCTCCATTTGTTTGCTTGAGATAATCTTTTCACTGTTTGCATCCTTTGTTGGTTTGAATTAATTCTCCTTGTATGACAGTAAGCAGCAATATGTCCCAGCTTGTGGCATGCATAACAGGTGGCATTTTTCATCGGAGGGAAGAATCTCCTTTGATGGCTTCCAAATTTGACATACTCAGGAGTATATGAGCCTTTTTCTATTGACTGTTTATTTATTTCATTCTTTGTCATTAGATGTTCCTTCTGGTTTATGTCTACTTAATTGCAGATTTCTTCTTCTGGAGGAATCATCTAAGCTGCTTTATCATCCTTATCTTCTTTTACAAAAATGATATTTTTTTCTTTTCTTTTCTTTGCCTTTACTTGATTCTCCTTCATAGCCTATCCTAGTTTTTATCAGAGGAGATCTTTGAGCATCTAGAATTTCATTCAACTTACCAGAGCTTGTCATTTGAGAAGAATTTATTGACACTTTCCTTTGGGCGTTTTCTAATTTCTTCCTCAAGCATACTACTTCTTCTTCCAATTTCTCTTGTTCCTGAATTTTATCCTTAATTTGCTTAAGTAAGATGTCTTCTACCTTCTTGGCTTCTTCAAGCTCTACTTTCAGCTGAATGAGGACTTCTAATTTTTTTTCTTCTCTTACATATTTGAGGAGAATGTCTTTCTGTTTTCTGCACTTCAGTTTGAGTCTGTCAATTTCCTCCGGGGCAGTTCTTAGCTCCCCCTCAAGATCAACTTCACCTTCTTCCTCATCTTCTAGAAGGATTCCTTCAAGCTCCTCTATGGCCATCAACATAAATTCAGAGGTTCCTTCTTCACTTGAGGGTTCATCTGAGTCTTCAGATGCACTGCTATCTTGTTGAGCATAGAAATATTTTCTATTGAATTTATTTCCATTATGCCAGTTCTTTGATATAGTTTTCTCTGATTCTTGAATCTGATTCCTTGTTTTCTTATGAGGACACTTAGCAACATAGTGTCCAACTCTTCCACAGTTAAAGCATTTAAATGGAAGTTTACCTTTACATTTACCTGAGCCTCTATCTAATCTCCTGACAAATTTGGCCTCTTCTTCATCAGAGCAAGAGCATATATCTTCCTTTTCTTATTTCTTCTTCTCTGTGTTAAAGGCTGCCTCCCTCACATTTGACTTCCTCTGTGGTAGTCTCATCTCATAGGCTGTTAGATTTCCAAGTAACTGGTTCATGGTCAAGGTTTCCCAATCAGCTGTTTCTTCTATGGTAGAAACCTTGGGGTTAAATCTGGATGGAAGAGATCTCAGAATATTTTGAACAATTACAACTTCTTTTATGGTTTCTCCTAGAGCTTTCATGTTATTCACAATTTTTGCAACCCTTAAAAAGAAGCTGGCAATGTCTTCATCATCATTAATTTTTAAATTTTCAAACTGGGCTCTATAGACTTGAAGTTTGGTTGTCTTCACCTTTTTGTCTCCCTCATGGATGTTCTCTAATGTATCCCACATTTCTTTGGCAGTCTTGCTGTGCATTACTTTGATAAATTCTGCCTCACACAGTCCATTTAAGATTGCATTCATGGCCTTTGCATTAGCTACAAAATATTTTTTGGCTTCTTTCTCTGAATCAGTTGCCTTTGGGGCATATCCAAATTCCACAACAGCCCACACTTCTATTCCTAGAGACATTATGTATGCTCTCATTCTGATTTTCCAGAAGGCATAATTTTCACCGGTGAAAAAAGGGGCTTTGTTAGTTGAGCATCCTTCTTGACTAGCCATCCTGGGGACCTAGGATCTCCTTTCAGTTGTTAAATTGATACAAAAGGAACCAGCTCTGATACCAATTGTTGAACCCTTAGTTAAACTGAGAGGGGGGGGGGGGTGAATCAGTTTAACACATTCATGAATTTTTAAAAACTTTTCATTAAGCTCATTTACAACTTAATTTCATGATCATCTTTATATGTGAACAATCTTAATTTGTGAGTAGCAAGTATAAAGATAATGTGACAACAGACTTATTATGAGAGCAACAAGTATTTAGCACATTGAATAAACCATATCAACACATAAACATCACACACAGAGACAACAGATATAAGTGGAAACCCATAAAGGGATAAAACCACATATTATTATTGTTGTGATGCAAAGGCAAGCTCCAACTCCCTCTCACAATTGATTTTCTGTAGGCACCAACCTACAGGAGGCTCCAACCTCAATTCTGCAAGCTACAACTTGCAAGGAAGCTCCAACTCCCATCAATTTTCTGCAGGCACCAACCTACAAGAGGCTCCAACCTCAGTCAGCTACAACTGACATCTATCAAGCTACAACTTGATAGGGAAGCTCCAACTTCCTCAATCTATCAAAAGAAAACACTTGCTGATTTAACTTGGATATCAACTATGTTATGTACCTTCTTTACTGTTGTCCTCTAGTCTTCATATCTGTCTTATATCATCTTTGACTCTTCACCATATCTCCACCTTCTTCTTATTTTCTCTGCTTCAATTCTACATTCTCTAACCTCTTTCTGCATATCAATATGATATCCTTTATAAAGTTTTCCTCATAACTGTTTGTATTCCACAAGGAATTCAAAGTGAATAGCCCTGACTCTTTGCCTTCTGCCTCCTCATTTCTTTGTCTAGCTCATTCAAAAAAACTACAACACTTTGTACAAATTTCAGTTTTACAGTGGAGTTTTGTTTTCCTACGGAGACTTGCCAGTGCATCACAAACAATATAAACCAATTAAAAACATTTACATTCAGTTACAATATAGATTTCAAATCAACCCATTCAGCCTTTTGGATTACTGCGTGTTTGTCTTTTCTGTAGCTGTCTCTGTCTTTTTCCTCTCTGTATGCTCTGCTGTTCACTGCAGTTGCGTAACTCCTGTATATATTTAACTACCTTTTTATATAATGTAAATGAGTCTCAGCGATATAATAATAATAGATACTTTTAATACATAAAATTCCCTTTCGGGCCCACTCGCCGAACTCGCTCTATTCTCCAATGCGATGAATCACCTCTTGAATACTTCTGATTGCGATTAATCACAATCGCAACTTCCAGTTGTATGTTCCAATGCTATGATTTCACTCCGATGCAATGATTCACTATTCACAGATGTAAATATGTATCTTTTGTTTCACATATATATTTGCCGCTTTGCTTTCTTTTAACTCTTCAGCTTTGGTCTAAAACTCGGAGTAAACATATATTAACTTTTTCTTTTGTATGGAGCCCACATTACATATACACTCCATATTTTTTATCTTTTCAATCGCAATCGCAACTTACCATTCCTTATTCACTTACACTTCTGCTGCGCCGATGCGATTGGAAATCTCTGATGCGATCACTCACTGTGAATCCAACAGTTCCCATTGATTGGGATTGGACGGTTGTGATTAAATCGCACCATCACAATCACATGGTTCAATGGTCTGCTCTTTCTCGTCTCATGTTCTTCATCAATGCGATGGAGTTCTACGGATCCGATGGATCATTTACTCGACTCTAAAACATTTTCGGGTCCGGTCTTTATTCTTTCCCTTGGCCCACATATTCAATGGTTAATAAACATTTACAATGTAAAATGCTGACTTTGGATTCAAATACACCGCTAACACATATGAATGTTTGGCCACATTATTAACCCCATTCCATATAAATCTTCGGTCTTTACCTGTAGAAGACTGAATGTTTTGAAACTTTGGATTGAAATCCCAAGTTATAATATTGTTCCGCAACATATATTAGTTTGATTACCAAACTTCATATTTGAAACCCGACCATCGTTATAGGTTTACCACGGACTTTCAGTAAGCATAATACCTCGGTATATCACGTCCTCCATTCAAGGGTTGATATATTATTTAAGGCCCTCGACACTAGAGTTAAAGCTTAGTAACAGAACAATGCATTAATGTATATATCAATAGGGACTTATGGGCCCACACCTTTGTTTAATGCATATCAAGACTCTACTTTACGCCCAAATATCATACTGGCCCACTGCACTTTATTAAACCCCAGATATCCATATAACTCGTTTCACATAAAAGTTTGGCCGACAACATATTTCAAATCCTTTGGATCAATATCCAACGTTTTATAATATCAATATCCATTATAATCCACCCGTCGTTCAACCTTATTAATCAACTCTATAAGGTTTGAATGTCATATAATGAAACACAGTTGTAAACTTTCGACCTTAGCACTTTATAATATGGAAATGGTTCGGCCCCACCAACAAACAAAAGCTTTAATACAATGCACCCAACCGTCGGACTTGTATTATTTACCCACTTACATTAAACCCATTATCACTACCAACGCGACATTTATAATACATCGCCATGGCCCCACACATCAAGACTTGTTAAACGAACGGTTTTCAACATAAAACAAATGGGCCATACCTTGACTTATCTCCCGTGCAACTCATTGCGCGATTATCATTTGATCTACCAGCCTCCAAATCAGACGACCCTCAACAATATCGCGTTTTTTCCACGACAGGAGATTAGCGTTCTAGAAAAATGCGATATAAGCAATTTTGGGCAGCTAACGTGGAAAATTTATATTGGATCACATTTTTTTTAAATGGTTTCGCTCCGGACCAAAAGCGGCGCGATATGGGTTGTATTGGTTTCAGAAAACCATCGCCGGTATTTGAACAGTGTTTCGGCTCTGGATTGCACTCCTTCTCCCTCATGGTTCCATTCGCCTCTTAACTTCGTTTTCATTCGATTCTTCAGTTATTCTTCGCTCATGCCTTCTCATATGTTAATCCTTGCGTCATCAACACTGCAATTCCACATGTTAAAAACACCAATAACCTTTTTACAGTGACTGTGCATGATAGTGCACAGGCAGTGCCTGTCAGTGCAGGACCGTTTCTCTGTTTCACAGTATTTTGTATTCTCTACAACCTGTCTCTGCTGCTCGACCCTCTCTACAGCTTGCTGCCTCTTTTGCTATCTCTCTGCTTCTATGCTGCTCTCTTTGCCTCTCTCTGCTTCTATGCTACTCTCTTTGCCTCTCTTTGCTTCTATGCTACTCTCTTTGCCTCTCTCTGCTTCTATGCTACTCTCTTTGCCTCTCTCTGCTTCTATGCTTCTCTCTTTGCCTCTTTCTGCTTCTATGCTGCTTTCTTTTCACTGTTGCTAGGTGTTCCTCCTTTTCCATCAATGACAACATTTCCAACACAAATGTGCTCAGTGAGGTTTACTATTCAATCATGGACACATCAACAAGAAAATCAAGTTTACCTTTCTCCTTTTGGATGATAGGGGTTTCCTTAAGCTTGTCTTGCAATTGCTTGATTTTGATGTGTGCAATCTGATTTCTTGTTTGGTAGCAGGAAACCATGCGTTTATGTATCATATTATCTCTGTTTTCCTTCTCAAGAAGCTTTTCTAAGTGAGTATTGACCTTATCAAGCCAAAACTCCCTGTCCTCATTGATCTCATTTGCAATCCTCTCTTCAAAACTGAGTTCTTCATCTATAGGGTCTTGTTCTCTTTCTCTCTGCAATTCCTTTTTGAGACCCGTGGTTCTTGACCTCTTCCTCTTCACCTGTTGTTAATTCTCATAATGTTCAACCACTTATTTTCCTTTCTCATCATGTTTGTTTTCCTCAAACAACCTTTTCTCCAAGGTCAATTGTTTTGTCTTCAGCTGCTAGTTTTCTTGCTCTATAAATTAAATGAAAAAGTTTTCCCTTGCCAAGTTGTCTTGGAGATATTTGATCTAAGAATAATTGTCTTTGATTACCCCCTCTAGGTTCTCATGCTCATCTGTAGCTTCCAATTCTACTAGTTCAAAATCATGTTCTTCCTCATGCATGGATGTGCCATGCTTTGTTGTTGCTTAGGTGAAGTGGTTTGTAGGGCTACCTCAATGAAGGAATCCCATGTCATGTTATTTTCTGCCAACTGATGGAGAACTATGACCTTCACCAAACTATGATGGAAGAGACTAGGATAATTCTATTTTTTCTTCACCTACACCTTTTCAGACATCTTGTTCACATTCCTATACAATAAATTGCATAAATTGAGGGGCTTTACTGCTATGAAGTGCATGAGCAGTCTGATGTGATATTGGTACAATCTAGAAAACCTACCCTCGCATGTTAAAATTTTCATCACAACATTCATCAATGGTGCATACCTCTCCAGCAAGTATTTGAATGGAAGAATATGAGAATGAGCCTCTTTGTACTATGATTTTACGAAGGGTTTGTACTGCTTAAGGTCTAGGTTCATGCCTTTGAACCAATATTCCCCATGATTTGGTATCCCTGTAGAAAGAGAGATGGCATCAACTAAAAATTTGAAATCAATCGCTGCAATGGTGGCCTTTTCTCCCTTCAAACTGGTGGCAAACAAATCTGTAAGCTGCTCATGTTAACCTACCTTCTCAACACTTTAAAAAAACACTAGGCAATTGACATCTTCAAAGCATTTTTTGATGAAGAGTGAGGAAGTGATTTCACTGTAATTTGAGGAATCATACCTCAGTATCTTATCCCCTTTGTGATGTTTTCTCTTCTATGATGGTGAAGAATCTCCTTCCATGATTGAAACCCTAGATGATAGGACGGGACAAAAACATGGAAAAGTGAGTAAAGGGATGAAATGAGGGAGTTAGGGAAGGGAGATGGGAGTTTGAAAATTTAGGGAGATGGGAAAGGGTCTTAGGAATATTTAGGGAGTGAAATGAAGGGAAATGAGCTACGAAATTCAAACACTGTCCTAGCTAGGGAAATTTCTCAATTTGGTAGAATAGGGCTAGGGTTTATAGGGAGATGATGTAAAATGAAGGGAAATGGGTTTGTGATGGAGGGAAATGATGAATAAATTGCAAACATAGGTGTAGGGACGGTGATACTAGGTATTTAAAGCATCATTTCATCATTTTTAAACCAAAAGCATGCAATTCATACACAAATATAGGGGACTAGGCTTATGATTTTTTATTGGTTTGCAAAGGAAGAGAGGGTATGAAAATGAATATACTTACTTGTTATGATGTTTGGAGGGTGAAAAATCTAGATTGGAAGCTTGAAAAATTTATTTTGGTGATTTTTAGATAGTTTTGGGCAACTCTGCCCCATGCGCAACACCTATGTGCAACACAGTTCTCCTACGCGTGGCGCCTCCTCCATATGCACAACTCAGTTCTTCTATGCGCAACGCCAAGCACTTTTTTCCACTTTCAGCTAAAAAACCCATGTTTTCTCACCAAATGATGAATGAGATAGATGATAAGAGGTAATAGGAGTGAAAATGAAATGTATTTGTGTCTTTTTTTCCTTTTATAGACATGGAATGATTTTCTTTAAGTGATGATGGGCCTTACATGTCTTTTCAAGCATGAATTTCATTGTCATTTTTTTTAACTTTGTAACCTTGGACATTTGTAACTTGAAATTTTTGTAACTTCTTTGGAACATTGAAATGAAATTTTTTAGGAAAATGAAGTGCTTATTACATATAGGAACATAAAATTACATTGTTTGAAATCAAAATTTATTGAATAAACTTGCTTTATTACCACTCCTCTAATTGCCAGATTTTATGAATGGAATGACAGTTTGGTGACCTTGAAACCCTAATGACCCAATGGAGACACTAAAATGAATGAAATCATGGTAATGATGATTGAAATTATGAGGATAATATCTGGATAATGATACACTCAGCTGAGTGATGACATGGACCAGAAATTTAAAAATTTTGGAAGGAGTGGAAAATAGTCCTAAGCCTAATGCCCAATGACCAAATTTTTGCTTGAAGACCTTGTGAAATGACAAAAATTTGACTATGGGACCCTAACAAGACATGATAAGAGTCCATTTGATCACTGGTGGTAGGATGCAAAGACTGAAACTAACATTGGCTCCAACTGGGGATGGCAACTCCTTGGAGGTGTCAAGAACACCGTAGACCAAGTAGCCTAACCATTGGGCATGGAGTCAAAATAAAAATATGAGACTGAATAATGAAACTGACATGATAAAATGATTGAATCTGACTGAAATAAAAACTCACAAAAATTATTGATGGCAACATATCACTGCGACTTGAGGACTTCAAATCTTGATGACAACCACCTGCATGTTGAAGACATATGTAAAATCATGTGAAGTAATCCTTCCACTGTAACCAATCCAACAGATAGCTACATATTTGAATCATGCTTGCAATTTCCTCGAGCAGGTAGAAGAAACAAAAACTAGGCCACTCCAAGTGTCTATTGAACATGTGCTTCTGGTCCATGAATACAAGAAAATACATCTTCCCTACTAACTATAGCAAATTAGTAAAAGGATCTTCAAAAATCTGAAACGTTACGTTGTCTTGACAACCTGCAAAAACACAAGCACACCGTTCATTTTGATCTGAAATAACACTTGGTTGTTGATCCATAGGAAGGCATAGGGAAGCATGACCTTTTGCTACCTGAGTGTTAGCTGTAAATTCCCGAAGAACGGTAAAATATGACTCTATCTCTTGCACACTGTCTATCTTAGGCTCATACTCCTCAAATTCATAGCCTAAATCATCCTTGAACAGAAAACATTCTTCAAGATTGTTAAACATGACAGCCTTATCCCCTTCATGAAAGAAAATAGTCTATGTTAGCTGATCTATTTGCAGGAAATCATCATAAAAAATTGGCTTACTCACAACACCTTATTGTATAGTTTCATCAGTCTCATGACTATCATCATTTAAACTCATATTTTCATTTTCAAAAATGGAAGAAGTTTCCCTAACACATTCTTGACTATGTGAACACTGCAAACCTGCATTAGCTTGGGTTGTAACATGACTTTTCAAGAGTTGATCTATTTCATCTTCAGACAGAGGAGAAACTTTAGTTTTATATCAGTTATTATTTGCTTGATGATTTTTATTTTCAGGATCAGGAATAGGCATTTATCTTTTTTGGTCTGAGTCTGTTTCATCCAAGGAGGAAACTACTATTTCTTGTTGGGAGAAAAAATCATAAATGGATTCTGTGATCTCATCATCTAGACACTCTTCATCCCCATACAAATTTTCAAGAAACTAAGTGAAATTTTCAGAAATATTACAACAACTATCAATCATCGAAAAGGAATAATTAGGGCTTTGATAATGTTGAAAGAAAAATGAATGAAGGTTCTTTGGAGAATATAAACTAGCAGATGGTATACCTTCATACCATGATCTCGCTTTTTCCTCCAAGGTATCCATGAAAATATTCATCAAACAATCTTAGGGAAACTCAATCTTTAGTCTCTAAATATGAAAATGAAATTTGACCAAATGTAAAATAACATCTTCTCCATCATGACCTTAAAATTTGGCAACCCTGTTTGCAAATCTATACAAGGAATACGGTTCAGAAATCCAGGAATATGAGCTCAATTCATAGGAGCATACCTTCGAGCAGTTGAATCCATTTTGACAACAATGAAGTCACCAAGAAGTTCTTCAGACTATCGGTTCTTGAAAAGTGGAGTCGCCCTGAAAATTCTGAACCTTTGGATTCTTCGAAACTGAAGTTGCCAGGTGAATGATGCACAACCTTCTTTGTGTCTGACTGCTCTTCACCATCAACAATAAGATCTGATCCTTTTAGTACTTTCCCACGTAAGATCTATCTCCTCGCTCCCTAGGAACGATGCTAGAATGTTAGCACTCCGTCGGTTCTCTGAAGGCTAAGAAGGAGACTAGAAAAGGTAACCACAAACCACTTTGACCTAGTAGCTAGCCCTACTAGGCTAAGAGGGATCTCTCAATGAGATCACAACTAAATTGACTGGATTATGGATATTTTAGGCTAGGTATAATAGGTTGTAGGGTTTTGGTTGATTTGGATTTTTGTGTTGGATGAAATGGACCATTAGAGCTAGGCTTGAAACCCTTGTAGGGTTATAAGAGCAAAAATTGCACGAGAATAAAGGGGCAAGGTAGGCAAGCTTGAATGACCTTTTAGGATTTATGGTTATGGTGTAGGATGAATAGAGAGATTAGGAATAAGCATAGAAGTATGAATTCATTCCTTATGAAGAAAATAAACACAACATCATCATCTTATCAAAAAAGGGCATGTATTCCTCATGAATCCTACTTAAAACTTTAAAGACAATAAGTGAATGAAATTGACATGTAATGGAAAGAGAAAGAATTCAATGGATTGACTTACAAAAGACAAATATAGCCATACAATCTCACCACATGAATCCCTAAATTTAAGTTGCAACTTTTCTCTGTATTTATTATATTACTTTGTCAAAATGAAATACACTAGCTCAATGTCCAAGAATCTAGCCCTTGAAATTGATTACAAACTACCTCATATATCCCACTGAGGCCGAAATCCTCCCTCGAAGGTGGAATTTGCCAGCAATAAAGTCAAATGCATGAATCTATTTGAAGTCTTCTACACACTAGGGAGGTTACACAACAAATTCGTCCTTTATCTAACCATCAAGAGACATATCCTCAAAGAAATAAATGGAGGATAAGAAAACTATTCAAATCCATTTTACCATTTACATCTAAATTTTTACTTTTAAATTCATCTTCTTTCACCTTTTGATGTTTACAAAAGTCAAACTAGAAATTGGACAAAATTACACAGTGAAAATTTAATTAAAATCTCAGAAAATTGCAGAAGCACAACGTCATCTTGGAAGCCATTTTTAGGCACCTTCTTGAAGTCAAAATTGAAATATGAAAGAATGGTAAACTAGCCCTATATTCCGAGTTTCCAAAACATCTTGAATTTTTTAAAATGACCCATGTGAAGGCCTTAGAAAACTCATTCTCCCAAGGTCTCTCCAGAAGCGCAACGCTAGTAAAAAAGAGGGGCAAAATGTTGATTTTTGACTTCTTTTTCTCATTTTTCTCAAAATCTGAGACCTGAATAAAAAATATGAGAAAATGGGTTTTGAGAGGAGGCCACCAGATTTCTATAAATGTTAATTTTTTTTCATTTGGAGCTTTGAGGAAAAAGCACAGCGCCAAGGCACTGTGCTTCTGGGCCTAGTGAAATTTCTGAAATTTCTGAATTTGCACCAAATTTCACCAAAAAAAAAAAATTGCTCCAAATCTTGCCAAAATTGGTCTAGAAGTGTTGAATGAGGTTTAATATGCAATCATGGAGGCATCAACAAGAAAATCAATTTTACCCTTCTCCTCTTGGATGATTAGGGTTTCCTTAAGCTTGTCTTGCAATTGCTTGATTTTGATGTGTGCAATCTGATTTCTTGTTTGGTAGCGGGAAGCCATGCATTTACGTATCTTATTATATTTGTTTTCCTTGTCAAGGAGATTTTCTAAGTGAGTATTGACCTTCTCAAGGAAAAACTCCCTTTTCTCATTGATCTAATTTGCAATCCTCTCTTCAAAATTGAGTTCTTCATCTGTAGGGCCTTGTTCTCTTTCTCTCTGCAATGCCTTTTTTAGACCCATGGTTCTTGGCCTCTTCCTCTTCACCTTTTGTTCATTCTCATCATGTTCAACATGCTCAACCACTGCTTTTACTTTCCCATCATGTTTTTTTACCCCAAACAACCTTTTCTCCAAAATCCATTGTTTTATCTTCAACTGTTGGTTTTATTGCTCTAGAAATGAAATAAAAAAGTTTGCCCTTTCCAAGTTGTCTTGGAGCTCTTTGATCTGAGTTTCCTTGTATTTGATTACCCCCTCTAGGTTCTCATGCTCATCAATAGCTTCCAAGTCAGTAGGTCAAAATCATGTTCTTCCTCATGCATGTATGTGTCATGCTTTGCTGCTGGTTAGATGAAGTAGTTTGTAGGGCCGCCTCAATGGAGGAATCCCATGTCACGTTATTTTCTGCCAACTGATGGAGAATTATGACCTTCACCAAAATATGATGGAAGAGAGTAGGATAATGCTCCTTTTTCTTCACCTGCACATTTTTAGACATCTTGATCATATTCCTATACAATAAATTGCATAATTTGAGGGAATTTACTACTGTGAAGTGCATGAGCAGTCTAATGTGATATTGGTACAATATGGAAAGCCTACCCTCACATGTGAAAATTTTCATCACAACCTTCATCAATGGTGCATACCTCTCCAGCAAGTATCTGAATGGAAGAATATGAGAATGAGCCTCTTTGTACTGTGATTTTATGAAGGGTTTCTACTACTCAAGGTCTAGGTTCATGCCTTTGAACCAATATTCCCCATGATTTGGTATCCCTGTGGCAAGAGAGATGGCATCAACTGGAAATGTGAAATCAATCCCTACAATGGTGGCCTTTTCTCCCTTCAAATTGGTGGCAAACAAATCTGTAAGCTGCTCATGGTAACCTACCTCCTCCACTCGTTGAAAAAACCCTAGGTGATTGACATCTTCAAAGCATTTTCTGATTAAGGGTGAGGAAGTGATTTCACTGCAATTTGAGGGCTCATACCTCAGTATCCTCCCCCCTTTGTGATTGTTTCTCTTCTCTGATGGTGAAGAATCTCCTTCCATGATTGAAACCCTACATTAGGGGAATTTTGAGGTCTAAAATGGGCCTCCTAAGGAAATTATAAAATAATAGTGGAAATAATAAAATAAGATTTGATTACATCATCAAATTTTAGAAGGAAAAAATAAAAAACTATTTTTTCAGCTCGTATTTTCAATTTATCTCCTAATTTTTTTACTCAAATTTTGAGTGGGAGTACTCGTTGAATGTAAAATTTAATTCCTCATCCAAGGAGTACCCATGTTGCATACTTTCGATGGGTCCTGCTACAAGAAAAATGAGAAATACATGAAAAATGTGATTGCAATAATGTTTTTTCATGTATTTCTTATTTTTCGTGTAGCAGGGTCCATCAAAAGTATGCAACATGGATACTCCTTGGATGAGGAATTAAATTTTGCATCCAATGAGTACTCCCATTTGAAATTTGAGTAAAAACTTTGGGAGATAAGTTGAAAATACGAGTTGACAAAGTAGTTTATTATTTTATTGTTTTTTAATAATTTTACCCTTTTACTTAAAAAATGGTGAACAATCCCCCATGGTTGAAATCATCATCTTTAATCCTATTGGTTCTTATAAAGTTTTTTTTTTGTATATTTTTCTTAGGAGGCCCATTTTAGACCTCAAAATTCCCCTAATGGATGATAGAAGGGGAAAAAAATAGGGAAAAGTGAGTAAAGGGATGAAATGAGGGAGTTAGGGAAGGGAGATTGGAGTAGGAAAATTTAGGGAGATGGGCAGAGGTCTTAGAAATATTTAGGGAGTGAAATGAAGGGAAATGAGTGAGGGAAATGAGCTAGGAAATTCAAAGACATTCCTAGCTAGGGAAATTTCCCAATTTGGTAGAATAGGGCTAACGTTTATAGGGAGATGATGAAAAATGAAGGGAAATGGGTTTGTGATGGATGGAAATGATGAATAACTTGTAAACAAAGGTGTAGGGACAATGATACTAGGGTTTTAAATCACAATTTCATCATTTGTAAACCAAAATCATGCAATTCATACAAAAACCCTAGGTGACTAGGGTTATGATTTTTTCTTGGTTTGCAAAGGAAGAGAGGGTATGAAAATCAATATACTTGTTATGATGTTTGGAGGGTGAAAAATCTGTATTGGAGGCTTGAAAAATTGATTTTGGTGATTTTTAGACAAGTTTGGGCAACTCTGCCCCGTGCGCAGTGCAGTTATCCTATGCACAACGCCTCCTCCAGATGTGCAGCGCAGTGCTTCTATGCGTAGCGCCAAGAAATTTTTTCCACTTTCAGCTAAAAACCCATGTTTTCTCACCAAAGGAGGAATGAGATCGATGATAAGAGGTAATAGAAGTGAAAATGAAATGTATTTGTGTCTTTTTGACCTTTTATAGACATGGAATGATTCTCTTTAAATGATGATGGACCCTACATGTCTTTTCAAGTATGACTTTCATTCTCTATTTTTTTTTAAAACTTTGTAACCTTGGACATTTGTAACCTGAACTTTTTGTATCTTCTTTGGAACATTGAACTGCATATTTTTAGGAACATGAAGTGCTTATTACATATAGAAACATAAAATTATGTTGTTTGAAATCAGAATTTATTGAAGAAACTTACTTTATTACCACTCCTCCAATTTCCGGATTTTATGCAGGGAATGATAATTTGGTGACCTTGAAACCATAATGATCTAATGGAGACATTGAACTGAATGAAATCATGGTAATGATGACTGAAATGATGATTACAATCTCTGGATAATGATACACTCAGTTGAGTGATGACATGGACCAACAATTTAAAAATTTTGGAAGAAGTGAAAAGTAGTCCTAAACCTAATGCCCAGTGACCAATTTTTTTCTTGAATACCTTGTGAAATGACCAATTTTTGACTATGGGACCCTAACAAGACATGATAAGAGTCCATTTGATCACTAGTGACATGATGCAAATACTGACACTAACAGACACACAACAGGAACATCACTATTAGTCCATTTCCCATCAGAACTAGCCTAGTTGACATAAATGTCAACAGATTGGATGCCACCAACCATCCATACAATTTCAATTTTCCAACTATCTCCCCATTTTGCATTGATGGAAACATCCCATCAATTATCCATGTTAATAACCACTCCTTATGCTACATCTATTGAACACCATGGATGAAATTTGATCTTTCTCTCTCTGCATGAGACACCAATGTATTTTTGTCCTCTGCTTGGGCCATCAACAACTTACTCTCCCCCTTTGACATCAATGGTAAAGGGCTTCAAGCTATTTCTTCTCGCCCTTTAAATTACTAATTGAGGGTCAGGCTGTTGATGTGCATTCTTATTTGCAGACTTCTCTTCCCAAGAGATGATATATTTTTTATGATGCACTTGAAGTCTTCCATCAAAACTTAGCTACACTCATCTTGGGCAAAGACACCTACAAAACCAAACATTAAAAAACAATTCCTTGAGCCTTCTAGTAGTTGTTGCTGCTCTATAAATTGGAAATATGTGATATGCTCCCCTTGAATATATAATTCCTCTTTTTTGAATAATCCTCTAGTTCTTAACACCTTAGGCTACTAGTTGAATACTCTCTCTACCAATGCATCTTTTGTACCAATTTAAAAATAATTTGATACCAACTAAAATTGCAAATGGTATTGTTGCTGCTGCAATTACCAACCATTAATGATGCAATTTAGCTTTTTGTTCACTGATGCTAATGTTGACTGACTGTGCTCACTTCTCTTGAGCCTTCCAACAATTAACACTGCTCCCCCTGAGATCATGCTACTTCAAAATAGGGATTTCCTCTCAATTGATTTAATTGCACCCAAAAGTTTATACAGATTGGACAATGCACTAGGAAAACTTAGAATGAAGTGCCCATTTATAGAAAAGGTTACTCCACATGAACCAAATACCACCAATTGATATAATGATACCAATTGAAAATTAAGGAACTTGCAAATCTTGTACCAATTATGTTCATGAACACATGATTTCTAGGCATAATCAAATTCACAATCTTAAAAGAAATCAGGTTATTTCACCTAAGATGCAAACCTTTCATTTCCTAATGCTAATGATTGTTGCCTGCTACTACTATTAAAGTAGCTTCCCATGAGCCAATGTTCTCTTTCCTCTTTCTAATCTCTTTACGTAGACATCCTTGCTTCTGCATGGGGATTGATCCTTTAGACCTGACTCCACTCTAGCCTTTTGTCATTCCACACTTCCGCTGCAACCCATATTCTTCTCACAACATAAAGTGTTTTGATCTCCCCTTGAAACCATGTGGGTTTATGTCTCCTCTCTCTTATAATGTTGATACATTTAAAGTAGAGAATTTTATTATTGTAATAAACATGGAGACTCGACTTACCTTCAACATTCATATGCCTCTTTCTGATTATTCTTTTCTAGCCTCTGCATCTAATCTATTTGGCATCACTTGAGCCCTTTCTCTTATTTTAGTGAAGAAAAACATAAGATCTACTCCCACAAAGTAAATTATCCTCCTTCTATACTATCAATGGTTGAGTCCTTATAGGATTATTGGCTTTCTCTTGGTTGCATAGGCCTAGAGGGCACTTCTCCTTGCTTTCCTCTTTCTTCACCCAAATATTCTTGCTACCCCTACACTTTTCCTGCAGAGAACAACTAATTGGGTTGTTGCTTTGTTTGATTTCTTGAGGCTTGTGTTTACTACAAATAAAACTTACAGAGGAGTCCACCACAAGGGTAAGATGACCGTTCTTGTTGTTTTTCTTTTGATTTATTTCTCCTCTTTTCAATATTTTGTCTTCACACCGAGCACTGAAGACAAACTCATATTTCACCACTCTATTGTTCCTTTTCATCTTCAAATTCTGATTTGCTACAATTTGATGCATATTCTAAGAAGTAGTTTTTCTCAAATATCGATATACGATCTAGATACTGCCTATTAAGGATTAAGGAAGGTGACATCCCCAAAACCACATTTCGAACTCGGTTTGGGCTCTACAAGCTCGTAGTTGTACCATTTGGTTTGACCAATGCACCAGCAGTATTCATGAGTGTCATGAATGGTGTGTTTAGAAAGTATTTGGACCAATTTGTGCAAGTCTTTTTGGATGATATTCTTGTGTATTCCAAGAATGAAAAAGAGCATGAAGAGCACTTAAGGGTTGTATTGACCTGTGATGAGCTCCATCATTAGACATATTTGGAGGGGTTAATGGTCACCTTTTTTCCTTCTTAGATCTCTTTTTCTTGTATTTTTATTATTATTTGGTTTTATGATGCTAGTATAGGTGGTGATTAAGGCTAACATACTCTAAGTGCCTAACATGAGGTTGAGTGCAGAAAATCATGAATTATGAAGCATTTTCACAAGGATTTTATCATAAATAATTGGAGGAGACAACAAAGAGAAATTATAGGAGGATTGTCCACCCTCCTTAAATCTCAAAGGTAGCTGAAGGATCCCAAATATTCTCTCCAGCAATTCGAATTCCAAAGGAAGCCAAAGGATCCCTAAGGATTCTCTCCAGAAATTCGAATTCCAGAGGAAACCAAGCAACTCAAAGAGGAGTGCACCCAATATTTGTTTACTTGGAGTCAAGTGGACTCGATCACCACTTTCTAGGGAGATTTTGGTAGCTTCCCTATAGAACAAATAAAGTAGATATAGAGCTTGGAAGGGAGTTTATTCTAGTCAGAACTTTGTTGCAAGTTATTGAGCTTTTTATTATTTTACTCAGTGATCAAACTTTCAGAAATGTATGAGGCTATTCTTTTATGAAATAAGAAGATTGATTTCACTTTAATGATTTAAGTTTTAGAGAGCTAGGCTCATGGGTTAAGGCCCAATCCATGTGCCTCAACCTCTTTGTTGTATTTGTTCTCTGCTTTCTGTCATTCAATTAGTTCTGCTTCTGATAGTTTCATTGATGTTTAGTTTTGCTTTCAGTGTGTTGTTGTAGGTTTCATTTGTTTGTGAGTAATATAATAGAAGAGAAAAACCAAAAATTTGTGGATCAAGACCCCCTTCTCATCTCTATCAATAGAGCTTGAGGAGGGAGAACCATCCCATAAACCCAAAAACATATTTCTATTCACCGTTCTAAGATTAAAAGTAGAATTGCATTACCATTTTTTGGTCTTCCTTTGCACTGTATTTTTACGCATTTGTCTGTTTCTTTGCGCATAAGTTAGCAGGAAAATTGCAAGAATTATCGCTAAAATCCTAGAGCAGCTCTGTGGTGCTTCCCGTTTCATTCTCCATCTCTATTTTCATGCTTTCAACCACCTCAGTTATGCTCTATTCCCTCCTCCTTCTTTCATTACAGTTGTCACTCTTTTTATTCACAAAACGCTTGAAAAACCTTTAAATTTTTACCTCCGCCTTTCCTCCTCGAAATTCCCACTATAAAATTTTCACTTCGCAAAATTTTCTGAAAAAACACTTCCGCTACCCCTCCAATTTTGCGACATTGCGAACTGCAATATCGCACTTCGTACTTCGTAGCCTTTTCGCAATCACACTTCGCATCATTTTCCATTTTTCCTTAAGACTTACTGCTCCTTTTCGCCAATTGAAATATTGGTATCATGCTCCACCACCGGTCCCACCACCACATTATCCAAATCATCGCAACTTTTGGCCTTTTCAGAAATCGCACTTCGCAAATTTTTCCTTTTTCTTTTAAGACTTACTGCTTCCAAGCACCAATTACGATAACTCCGCCGCATCACAAATCACATTTCACATATTTTATTTGGTTCCTTTTAAGATCTACCGCCTCAAATGCCGATTGCGATATTCTCCGTACCCTTCCACCGATCCCTCCGCCATGTCACCCAGCACCTTTTTCACTTCGCAACTTTTCCTAGACAACATTTTCGCTACCCCTCAAACTTTGCGATATTGTGAACTGCGATTGCACATTTCGCACTTCGCAACTTTTACCACATCGCAAATCATAAATCGCAAATTTTGGCCCATCGCACTTCGCCCTTCGCATTTTTTACCTTTTCACAATTGCATTTCACAACCTTTTCTTTTTTCGTTAACACTTACCGCTCTTGTCTACTGATTGCGATATCGCTCTGTACCCCGCCGCTAGTCCCACCACCACGTCACCCATCGCACTTCACACTTCGCAAGCTTTTCCTAAACATCACTTTCACTATCCCTCCAACTTTTTGATATTGTGAATGTGATATCATATTTTTCACTTCGCAGTTTTTATCCCATTGCATTTCGAACTTCGCAATTTTTTCCCCATCGCACTTTGCAAATCACACTTTTTAATTTGTTCCTGTTAACCTTTACCGCTCCAAACGTGGATTGCAATCACCCTCCATTGAAACTCCGCCATCTCACTTTTTAAATCATTCTGCTCCAAAGTTTTTTTGTGCTATAATAAAGATTTAATAAGGTTTAACCTGCTCTTTCCACTTCTAAGCCTGGCTTCATGTGTTTATCCCTCTATTAGCACGTTTACTCCTTTCTTCTCCAAACTGCAAATAATTTTTTTTTCAATTAGGATTAAGTTCTGGATAGCTTAGCTGCATGGATAGAAGCATGGTAGATAGAGCATAAGACAAGTAGGGTGTATTTAGCCAATTGGCCAAGTTTATTATGGTTTAAATTAGTTTCTTTTTAGAAATTTAGTTTAGTTTCCTTCCTGTCATTTCTTTTCAGCAATTTAATTTAGTTTCTTTCTGTCATTTCCTTTATTCACATTAAATTAGTTTCATTTCCATCATTTCCTTTCTGAAAATTAAGTTAGTTTCCTTTCTGTCATTTCCTTCCAGCAATTTACTTTTCAGTTTTTATCATAGTTTAAGAAATAACACCCTTTCGTAAAGCAGAAGAGGATGACATGAAAAAATGCATCTGATATGTATATAGCAGTGTCACATCCAAGTTTGTATGAACCACAGGTTGATAAAGTAAAGTAGGGCAGCCCTTGGGAGTTACAGCACTCTTGGTGCAATACTAAGGCTCACCACTTTTTGGCATCGTTACCGGGGAGGTGTCTAGTAGATATTTTGATTTTATTTTAGCATTATTTTTTGCTTTCCTTTCTTTTCATGTCATTTCAGAAATATTGAAAAAATACAAAAAGATTTGAATTTCATGCCTCGTAGGAGTAGGAATACTCAAATACAAATCTTACCTAAAACCCCCACATCACCTCCTAGCCACCCTTCACTCTTCTTCAGTGGCAGTGAGATTGAACCCCCTATAAGAGAGCCTTATGAATACTCTGAGGAACCTATTGGGGAAGAATAAGAAGACATTGTTTCAACTGAGGGACCTGCTTCACTTATCTTAACCATGGATGAGATCAAGAGAGCCTTTCCCATAAGAGAGGAATATGGGGAAACTAAGATGAAAAACATTATCCCCTCAGCTCTTCCACACTTTCATGGACTTACCTCTAAGGACCCTAACAAATTCATGTTTGAATTTGTCATTTTTTGTAGGACTTATGACTACACCTCTGATGATCAAAAGTTGAAGCTATTGCCATCCACCCTTAAGGATGCAACCTTGTGCTAGTTCATGGATCTGACTGGGGATATCATCACTACCTGGGCACAAATGGAAGATACCTTCAACAACGAATACAGAGACTACTGTAGGTCCAAGGAAACTAAGGATGAAATATTTAGGATGACTCTAGGATCTGATGAATCCATAGAGGACTATGAAGAGTGGTTTCAATTAAACTACAAGAGAGCCAACTGTACTCTTGATCCTGCATCACTTAAAATTGTACTTCTTCAAGGGATCAATGAAGAGATGATAGAAACCTTGAATATGTTATCAGGAGGAGATATCTACCAACTAACTTATGAAACAATCAAAAATGTCTTCTAGAACCATTCTAGGGCATTTAGGAAGAAGGGAAGAGCTGGCCAAAACAAATCCAATACCCCTTCCTCTTCCACCTTCATAAAACATGAGATTGGAAACATGATAGAGGAATTCAAGAGTGACATGTTGCACACCTTTGCTTTGAAAATGGACATAATGCAGGTCAAAATGAAGCAAGAGGAAGTAGAGAGAGCCCTGGCCATATTTTTTCTTAGATGTACCAGGAAGCACCCAAGAAATTAATGTACAGTGAATGTCATAGAGGTTTGCTTAGTCTGTGAGGAGAATCATGCCATGGAAAATTTTCCCTCCTTACCTAGACTTAAGGTTGTATATCAAGGGGGGAAGCAATTCCAAAGCAAATTTGTTTCATCAAACAGAGAAGGCCTGAAAGCCCTCAGCCATATCAACAAGGTATGCAAGGTGCACCTTACTCTTACTATCACAACAATCAAAGTGCACCCATGAAACCTTGGTACACCCCCACTCCTCCATCCTGGTCTACACCTCCTACTTGGCCTTACAACCCTTCATATCATCCTTAGCCAGTAAACCAACCATTTCAGTAGTATGTTCCACAACAACCTCAGTGGAACAATCCATCGCAAGGGTGGAGGCCTCAACAAAATAAGCCACTTGCTCTAATGCATCTGGCCAAACCTCAACCTCAGCTCAGTCATGTTGCTCCACCTAGGCTACCTATACTTGCACAACCCAATCCGAACCCGAACAACAGACGGGCACAATAGGCTCCCAGTGGAGAAACATCCTATCTAGCTTATGTTGTGGAGATACATGAGGTTAATCTCAAGTCGGGAATAGTACTCCCAGAAAACCATCCTCCATCTCCACCTGTCGAGGTTGAGGAGGAAAAGGAAGAAGGTAACACTCAGATCCAACAACCTCATTTTCCTGAGCGCTTGATCCACCCTAGTCAGCACACCCTAGAGGATACTGAACTCCTGGGAGAATTGGAAAATTTGTGTGTAAAGATACCACTTCTCCATACCATTAAGGATGTCCCTATCTACAATAGGCTCATCAAAGAAAAGTTCTTCAAGAAACCTAGGAGAAGGAAGAGGGATACCCCCACCATCAATGTGGTAGGACAACTGTCTGATCTAATGCTAGGGAAGGTGGTATTTCCAAATTACTTGGAACCTAGTAGTCTAATTGTTGATGTGCATATAGATGGTGTCATAGTCCCCAACACTCTAATTGATCTAGGGGCTGCCATCAATATCATGACCAAGGAAACTATGTTGAAACTTAACCTCCAAGTGACTTTGAGGAAAACCACAATAGTTATGCAACTTGCAGATCGATCCACAGTAACTTCGGAAGGAATTGTTGAGGACGTTATGGTTACCATTTACTCTTGGGAGTATCCTACAGATTTCTTGGTCCTGCAACCAAAGAACAATTTTAATGGTTACCCCCTCATCTAAGGGAGACCTTGGTTAGCCACTGCAGATGCTTATATTAGTTGTCGGGTCGGAAACATGACTATCAAAAATGGGCCTGTGTCTAAGCAACTAGTGTTATATCCTCCAACCCAGCCTTCCATTGATCATGATCTCCCTATATGGTTAGAGGATGAAGAAGATGAGTTATATAACACTAGCCCTATGTGTACCATAGATGCTATAATTATAGGGGGGCAACTTGATGAAGATGAACTCATCGACCATGCCATTCAAAACCAGTCCTCCACTAACATCCCTTTCAAAACCTTCATCAAAGAGTATGAAATCCAACCTTGGATGGAAGTGAAATCAATTGAGTCAACCTATAAATCTACCAAGGCTTTTGAGTTTGGCTTGTCCAGATCTCTGAAAATCAACCCAAACCTCTCAAATGAAGAAGATAAGTAGTTATGCTAGATTTTGAAAGAGAATCTAGAATTGTTTGCTTGGGATTACAAGGACATGAAAGGGATGCATCATTCAGTGTGAAAACATCATATTTACATCAAAGAAGGATGAAAGCCTGTGAGACAACCCCAAAGAAGGATGAACCCGGCTCTAAAGGACATAGTCAAAGAAGAGCTGTAGAAACTATTGGATGCAGGGTTCATATATCCTATATCCGACAGTGAGTGGTATATCCGATAGTGAGTGGCTATCTTCTCTTGTCCTAGTCCCAAAGAAGAATGGGAAGTGGTGAATTTGTTTTGGTTATCTAGAACTTAACAAAGCCACCAAGAAAGACCATTTCCCTTTGCCCTTTATAGACCAAGTCCTGGATGGCCTTGCGTGGAAGAAGTTATTTTCTTTCTTAGATGGGTTCAGTGGGTACAATCAAATTCAAATAAGCCCTAAAGACCAGGATAAGACTACTTTCACTTGCCCTTGGGGTACCTTCGCTGATAGAGTCTTACCCTTTGGGTTGTGCAATGCCCCAGCTACCTTCCAAAGAGCCGTCCTAAGCATCTTTTCTGAGTTAGTCCATGACTCTGTCGAAATCTACATGGATGATTTCACACCATATGGGGATGATTTCCAGGAAGCTCTCTCCAATTGGGGTAAAGTACTAAGAAGGTGCATTGAGATGCATCTCTCCTTGAGCCTAGAAAAGTATGAATTCTTGAACAAAGCAAGGGTTGTATTAGGACACTCCATATCCCAAGCAGGAATACAGGTAGACCCGAAAAAAATCCCTATCATCAAAAGGGTGCCTGCTCCTCAAAAGCAGAAAGATGTCAGGAGTTTCTTAGGCTTAGCGAGTTACTATAGAAGGTTCATCAAATATTTCAGCAAGATGGCTTCGCCATTATTTGGGTTATTGGCCAAGGATTCTGAGTTTATTTGGTCTGGTCCTTGTCAAGAGGCTTTCGAGCTCATTAAGGGAAAGTTGACTACCACCCCCATCCTCCGAGGTCCAAATTGGACTCTACCTTTCCACATCCAGACTGATGCATCCGAAAAATTTGTAGGGGTAGCATTAGGACAATTAGAGGGAAAAATCCCTTATGCCATTTATTTCATCATAAAGAAATTTTCCAAGGTCAAACTAAATCATATTGTTACGGAGAAGGATATGTTAGCCATTGTCCATGCTTTGACCAAATTCAGGCATTATGTAATTGGATATCAGACCTTTGTTCACACTGACCATGCAACCATCAAGTATTTAATGAAAAAAACAGATTTTAATGCTATAATAATTAGATGGTTGTTACTTTTGCAGCAATTTGATTTAACGATTGTTGATAAACCTGGAAAAGAGAATGTTGTTGCAGATTTTTTGTTTAGGTTAGCTCTCCCTGCAGGTGCAGAAGGAATGGTGGATGACCAGCTGCCAGATGAACATCTCTTTTTTATATCAGCACTCTCACCATGGCTTGCTAATATAGCCAACTACTTGGTTGTTGGAAGACTCCCTCCTAATCTTTCATTCTGGAAGAGGAGCAGAATCATCAGAAAAAGCACCCCTTTCACATGGATTGGGGGAAAGCTTTTCAAGACAAGCCCTGATAAAATACTAAGGAGATGTGTGAGGGAGGAATAAGTTTTTGATATCCTCTCTGAATTTCATGAAAACCCATGTGGAGGCCACTTTGCTGCAAACAGAAATGCTTACAAATTTTTGTAGGTAGGAAACTATTTCCCTACCCTTCACCAAGATTCCAGAAGATACACCAGCAGGTGTGACCAGTGCTAAAGGATGGGGAAACCCACGCAAAGGGATGAGATGTCTGTGCACCCTCAGGTAGCTCTTGAGCCATTTGAAAAGTGGGGCATGGACTTTGTTGGAACTATCGATCCACCATCCAGAGAAAAGAAGTATATCATAGTCTGCACCTATTACCTGACAAAGTGGGTTTAAAAAAAAGTAGTGATGGTAGAAAATGAGGAGAAAGTAGCATAATTTATTAGGGAGAATTTGTTTTAAGAGTTTGGGTACCCTAGAGAAATATTCACTAATGAGGGAGCACAATTCACCTCTCACCTCATTGAGAATATTTTGAGGAAGCACAAGATTAAGCATAGAACTTCTACTACCTATCACCATTAGGCGAATGGCCAAGTAGAAGTAACTAACAGAGCTTTAGAGAGCATCCTAACCAAGGTTGTGAGAAACAATAAAAAATATTGGGCAGACAGATTGGTAGAAGCTACTTGGGCCTACAACACTACTTGGAAGACAACAACATGATTCACTCCTTATGAACTAGTCTAGGGTAAGAAGGCTATACTTTCAGTTGAGTTTGAATTCAATACTTTAAGAATGGCAGCTAAATTAAATCTAGATCTATCAAATGCCCAAAAAGAGAGGTTGTTGCAACTAAATGGATTGGATGAGTTTAGAATGCAAGCACTTCTTCACACGGAGGTAGTTCAGCTGCAAAGGAAGGTCTGGCATGACAAGAACATCAAAGAAAAGACCCTCCAAGAAGGAGATTGGGCGATGTTGCATGATTTAAGGTTTAAATATTTCAAAGGCAAGCTGATGACAAGATGGTTGGGACCTTACACAATGGAAAATTGTTTTGATAATGGTGCAGTTCAAATCAGAACCATAGATGAGGAAGGAATCCCCTTGCTTGTCAATGGTCACAGACTTAAAATATACAAGAAGCCTTTGTCAAGGGCAGAGTTCATAAATTCAATAAGAAGAGAGGTTTATATGATGGGAAACTCCATAGTTTCCCACACCTCCTAAAAAAATAATAAATAAATATCCATGGGTGAAAACCTCTCCGAGGCACCCAAGGCAAGCTTGTGGGTTGAAAACCTCGATGGAGGCAACTCACTTGCTCAAAACAAAAAGAGGAAAAAACAAGAAAAGGGAATAAATATCCATGGGTGAAAACCTCTCTGAGGCACCCAAGGCATATTTGTGGGTTGAAAACCTCCATGGAGGCAACCCACTTTCTTTAAAAAAACAAAAAAAAAAAAACAAAAAAATTGCATCCGCATCTATCTTTTCTGTGTTTGTTGTTTTGCAGGTTATTAATGGTTTCTGGAAACACAGGGAAGAATTCATCTTCTTTTCCCTTATTCTATTTTACCATCCATCCCATAATTCACTCCATTAATTTCCATAACTCCTTCCATTGCCTCCATACACCATATTACTCCATTCCTGAGCACAATGTAGCAAAATAAAGCAAGCCACAAACTGCTACAAACATCAAGAAGTTCCATAAAAAACAAATTTGTTCAAGGAATGCAAAGAAAAACAAGGAGGAGTTGATAAAGAAGACCCCAGGAAATACATAGGTGCAACCCATGGCATCTGGAGTACCCCCACGCAGCATCTACAACGGGAAGAAACAACAAGAAAAATCAGCAACTCACTCAGAGAGTTTCTCATTCAGCAAGCTGCTCACTTAGAAAACAGGAAAATAAGGAAGAACACAGCATATAAGAGGCTTGTCTCCAAATTCCATCTCCTCCAAATGCCTTAAAAACAATAGGTAAACTCAGGTATAGCTTCTCACCCCTAGCTATGCATCCATAATAGCCATAAATAATTAAATTTGCAGACTTAGAGTTTAAGGGGCAGAAAGGTGGCCAATTAGCTTAGCCACCATCGTGAAGTATGACTAGGGAGAACTGCAAAGTCACACCACCTGGACATGCAAAAGAAAAAATTTAAATCAAGTGGAGTAGAGGAGAATGAGGGGAGGAAACACGCAATCCATCATGAATTAATAGAGAGAAGGAAAAAACAGTCTCTAACAAAAATTGGAGCTGAGGCCGAGTTACATAAGCGCTCCAAAATTAGTTGCACAATATAATAAAAAGAGATCTTATCTCATCAAAACCAGTGAATTGAGAATTTTTGATGGAAAGAGACCGAAGGGAGCCCACAGCACAACAGTATCGAGAGTGGGTTGCATATTTGAATAGTGTACAGTGGCAGCAACAACATAACAACATCACTAGCAGTCGAACTAGCTTCTGAATTATACCGTATATCAGACACAGTAACAAGGGACCAAGGGAAGATTTTATAGCAACCCAAACAACCAGAAGAAGAACCAAAATAAGAAGAACCAGAAGAAGGAGAGGAAGATACAAAGGGCCAAGGAAAAATGGAGGAGATGGAAATGGAAGTCATAGAGGTAGAAGAAAGTGAGCAAGAAGCAGACTCACAGCATAGCACCACATCCCCTCAAGACAAAGAGGTAGTTTCCACCTTAGCTCCTCTGAGCACAAAGAGAAAAAGACAGACCTCTATGTATTTCAGAGCTGACATGAGTTAGAGGATAAGTCAGAGAGAGTTATAAACTCCTCCCTCGAGCCCGAGTATCATTGAAGAATTAAAGGGAGGAGGAAAGAATCGAAGAAACAATTCTGAAGGAGCAGCTGTAGAAGGCACAGGCATAGAATGTAGCACTAAAGGAGAAATTGTAGAAAAAATGGCAGCAAGTAGCCACTATGGAAAACTTATGCATATAAACCCTTCAACACAGATTCCCTTCTGACTCATATGATGTGTACCTCAAGGAGAAATGGATCCTATTTCAAATCAAAACTCTAGCCTCCAATGGATATCTACCTTTCCAAGATTGTAGGCAATTCATGGATTTATACAAGAAAGCTAACATGCCTGATCAGGAAAATATGGCAGAGTTTTATGTGCATAACCTTGTGCTGACAAATCTGGACACTTGGGACCGCAATTCTACAATGGGGGATATGAATTTGACTGATTTAGTATCTTGGATGATGAATGAGGACACTAGAGCGAAAGAGATATGGAGGATCATGGAAAGAAGAAATAGAGAAACCTTATATATCGGACTGAAATTTTTCAGCCCAAGAGGAGTCATCCTTAACCGTCGAGAGATTGAAAGGCACCCTGCACTAGTTGAAAGTTACCTTCAGACTCAAACACAGGTAATGGGCCACTTTGATGATGTTTCTAGGCAAATAGAAGATGAGTGCATGATGGCCAGCCAAAGAGATGGAACAAACTCCCTCACAACCTCAAGAACAGGGAGTACCATACTCCAGAAAGACTAACAGGTTCATTGGAAAGGACACCATTATATAAGAGGGCCATGCAGGCCAAAAAGATCCAATGGTTGGGACTAAAGCTCAACCCACCTTTTCTGATGGGGATGAATGATGAAAAGGAAACAGATGCATAAGATAGAGAATGGGAGATTGCAGAAAAGAGTAATGGTTTTTACCCCCTTGGGGAAAATCCCACAATTCTTCCTTAGGAAATCAAGGGGGCTGTCAAAGCCCTGAAGGAAATGCAGGAGGAGGATTAGTTGCTCAGAGGATGAGAAACCATTCAGTAGCGTTGTGATGATGAGTTCCATCATTAGAAATATTTGGAGAGGTTAATGATCACCTTTTTTCCTTCTTAGATCTCTTTTTCTTGCATTTTTATTATTATTTGGTTTTATGATGCTAGTATAGGTGGTGATCAAGGCTAACATACTCTGAGTGCCTAACATGAGGTTGAGTGCAGAAAATAATGAATTATTAAGCATTTTTATAAAGATTTTATCATAAAGACTTGGAGGAGACAGGAAAGAGAAATCATAGGAGGATTTTCCACCCTCCTTAACTATCAAAGGCAACCAAAGGATCCCAAATATTCTCTCCAGCAATTCGAATTTCAAAGGCAGCCGAAGGATCCCCAAGGATTCTCTCTAGTAATTCGAATTCCAGAGGCAACCAAGCAACTCAATGAGGAGTGCACCCAATATTTGTTTACTTGGAGGCAAGTGGAATCGATCACCACTTTCTAGGGGGTTGTTGGTAGGTGCCCTGTAGAATAAATAGAGTAGAGATGGAGCTAGGAAGGGGGTCGATTCTAGTCAGAACTTTGTTGCAAGCTATTGAGTTTTTTATTATTTTACTCAGTGATAAAAATTTCAGAAATGTATGAGGCTATTCTTTTAAGAAATGAGCATATTGATTTCACTTTACTGATTTAAGTTTCAGAGAGCTAGGATCGTGGGTTAGGGCCCAATCCATGTGCCTTAGGCTCTCTGCTATACTTGTTCTCTGGTTTCTGTCATTCAATTAGTTCTGCTTCTAATAGTTTCATTACTATTTAGTTTTTCTTTCAATGTGCTGTTGTAGGTTTCATTTTCTTGTGCACCAAGACCCCCTTCTCATCTCTGTCAATAGAGATCGAGGAGGCGAACCGTCCCACAGACCCAAAAATAGATTTATGTTCACGGTTCTAAGATTAAAAGTAGAGTTGCATTACCATTTTTTGGTCTTCCGTTGCACTCTATTTTTACGCATATATCTGTTTCTTTTCGCATACATTAACAGGGTTATTTTAGGAATTATCGCTAAAATCCTAGAGCAGCTCTGTGTCTCTTCCCATTTCATTCTCCATCTTTGTTTTCATGCTTTCAACCACCTCGATTACGCTCTATCCCCTCCTTATTCTTTCATTGTAGCTGTCGCTCTTTTTATTCATAAAACGCTTGAAAAACCTTTAAAGTTTGACCTCAAGCTTTCCTCCTTGAAATTCCTGCTATCACATTTTGCACTTCGCAAAATTTTCTGAACAACACTTCCACTACCCCTCCAGTTTTGCAATATTACGAACTGCGATATCGCACTTCGCACTTCGCGGACTTTTCGCAATCACACTTCTCATCATTTTCCCTTTTTCCTTAAGACTTACTGCTCCTTTTCGCCGATTGCGATATTGGTATCACGCTCTGCCACCGGTCCCACCGCCACGTCATCCGACTCATCACAACCTTTGGCCTTTTCGCAAATCACACTTCACAACTTTTTCCTTTTGCCTTTAAGACTTACCGCTTCCAAGCACCGATTGTGATAACCCCACCACATCGCAAATTGCATTTCACATCTTTTATTTGGTTCCTTTTAAGACTTACCGCCCCAAATTCTGATTGCGATATTCTCCGTACTCTGCTGCCAGTCCCACCGCCACGTCACCCAATGCATTTCGCATTTCAAAACTTTTCTTAGACAACATTTATGCTACCCCTCAAACCTTGTGATATTGCGAACTGCGATATTTTATTTCACACTTCACAACTTTTACCACATTGCAAATTGAAAATCGCAACTTTTGGCCCATCACACTTCACCCTTCATAGTTTTTACCTTTTCACAATCACATTTCGTAACCTTTTATTTTTTCGTTGACACGTACCACTCCTGTTTGCGATGTCTCTTCGTACTCCACTGCTGATCCCAATGCCACATCACCCATCACACTTCACACTTCGCAAAATTTTCCTAAACAACACTTCCGCTATCTCTCCAACTTTTTGATATTGCGATTGCGATAGCGCATTTCGCACTTCACAGTTTTTATCCCATTGCATTTCACACTTCGCAGTTTTTGCCCCATCGCACTTCGCAAATCACACTTTTTAGTTTGTTATTGTTAACCTTTACCACTCCAAATGTAGATTGCGATCACCCTCCATCGCAACTCTGCCATCACACCTTTTGAATAATTCCACTCCAAAGCCTTTTTGCGCCATAATAAATCTTTAATAAGGTTTAACCCGCTCTTTCCACTTCTAACCCTGGTTTCATGTGTTTATCCCTCCATTAGCACCTTTACCCCTTTCTTCTCAAAGTTGCAAATCAACACTTTTTCAATTAGGATTAAGTCCTAGATAGCTTAGCTGCATGGATAGAAGCATGGTAGATAGAGCAAAAGACAAGCAGGGTGTTTTTAGCCGATTGGCCAAATTTAGTATGGTTTAAATTAGTTTTTTTTCAAAAATTTAGTTTAGTTTCCTTCCTGCCATTTCTTTTCAAAAATTTAATTTATTTTCTTTCTATTGATTCCTTTCTGCACATTAAATTAGTTTCATTTCCATCTTTTCCTTTTTGCAAATTAAGTTAGTTTCATTTATGTCATTTCCTTCCAACAATTTACTTTTCAATTTTTATCATAGTTTAAGAAATAACACCCTTTCGCAAAGCAGAAGAGGATGACATGAACAAAATCCATCTGCTATGTATATATCACTGTCACCTCCAAGTTTGTATGAACCCCGGGTTGATAAAGTAATGTAGGGGATCCCCTGGAAGTTGCAGCACTCTTGGTGCAATACCAAGGCTCACCAACCTGCAAAAGAGAAAATCGCTTGTATGGAAAATTGTCAAAATTTTCCTTCTTTCAAAGGAAAATTCATTATCTTGGGCACATCATTTTAGAAGAAGGGATTTCAGTTGACCCAGAAAAGGTAAAGGCCATAATGGATTGGCCAGTGCTGAAAAATGCTCATGAGGTGCGTAGCTTCATGGGGCTAGCAGGTTATTATCACATATTTGTGGAATGGTTTTCAAATATTGAAAAACCCATCACCACATTACAAATAAAAGGGGTTAGGTATGAATGGACATATGAATTTGATATTTCATTCACTGAAATAAAGACATTATTAACTAGTGCACCAATACTTCGAGTGCCTGACATGGAAAAGGACTTCATTGTTTGCACATATGCTTTAAAGCAAGGATTTGGAGCAGTTTTGATGCAAGAAGGTGGAGTAATATCTTACGCATCTATGAAGAAACATGAATATTTTTATGCTACCCATGACTTTGAGTTAGCAGTGGTGATGCTAGCTTTGAAACTATGGAGACACTACCTTGTTAGGAGAAGCTTTGAGTTAAGAACTGATCATCAGAGCATGAAGCACCTCTTCATTCAGAGGGATTTGAATGCTAGACAAAGGAAGTGGAGTGAATTCATGAGTGGGTATGCTTTTTGGATCTCACACATTAAGGGAAAGGAGAATGTGATGAATGGTGCACTAAGCAGGAGGCCACAAACCTTCTCTTTAGTACCCTTGAGGGTTAATTTGAGGGAACATGGGTTGGAAAAACTTTTAGGATATAGTTGGTATCTAAAGGTTATATCAACCCTCTAGAATGGGAATCAGATAGAACCAAAGTTTGAGGGTTATGTCCTTGAACCATATGGACTATTGAGATTTCAAGGGAGAATGTGCATCCCTAAGGAAGAGGGTATACGAAGAACCATTCTTGAGGAGTCACATACAACACTCTATTGTGCACACCCTATAGTGAAGAAGATGTACGCTGGCATGAAGAAACTCTTCTTTTGGGTAGGCATGAAGCACCACACAGTCCAGTTTGTTGCCAAATGTCTTGAATGTCAACGAGTGAAGGCTGATCATCACCATCCAGCAAGACTCCTACAACCGCATGACATCCCTATGTCTAAATGGGAGGTCATTTCTATGGATTTTGTTGTATGTTTTCTACTCACTTCACAAAGACACAATGCTATATTGGTTGTAGTTGATAAATTAACCAAAAGTTCCCATTTCATCCTAGTGAGAGATACTTATGAAGTTACTAATGTGGCACGATTTTTTATAAGTGAATTTATTCAACTACACGGGTTACCCACAAAGATAATTTATGATAGAGAGTCTCGTTTTACATCTAGGTTTTGGAAAAGTTTGCAGTTATCATTGGAGACTTAATTGAACCTTAGCACTGCATATCATCCAGAAACAAACAAACAGACTGAAAGAGTAAATCAGGTTATGGAAGACAAGCTCAGAATGTACGTCATGGATAATCAGACTTAATGGGAAATGTACTTACCATTGGTAGAGTTTGCCTATAATAATAGTTACCACAGTTCCATTGGGATGCCTCCTTATCAAGCTCTCTATGGGAGGACATACAGGACGCTATTGAGTTAGGAAAAGTTAGAGGATCGAGTAATATTTGGGCCGGAGTTGGTACAAGAAATGGAGGAACAAGTAAGACAGATTCAGGAAAGGTTAAAGGAAGCATAAGATAAACAGAAGAGTTATGCCGATACACATAAGACTGATTATTTATGAGGTAGGAGACCAAGATTTTATTCATATTAGACCCAACAAAAGCACCATACAGTTTGGGAAAGGGACAAAGTCGTCACCTCAGTTTATAGGACATTTTAGAATCAAGGAGAAGATTAGACCATTTGCCTATCATCTTGTACTTCCACCCCCTTTGCATAGAACTCATGATGTTTTTCATATATCTATTTTATGACATTATGTTTCAGATGAATCTCATAAACTAGATTGGAGATAATTGCATGTCTCGGACGTGGGAACTGCAATGGTTGAACCATTACGCATATTGGACCGTATGGTTCGACATCTCAGACGTCGCATGGTGGATCAGGTTAAGGTCTAGTGGGACAAGTATAGCTCAAGATCTGCTACCTGGGAGGATGCAGAGACTATACGTCATGACTACCCCTCACTTTTCAAGCATCTATGATGCCCATTTTGACTTAGATATCTACCTATGATAAGACTCTGTTGTAGTTCCATGTTATTTTATTTATGAAAACTATGTAATATTCTTGCATTTTAGTTGGACATATGAAACTACTTATATAAATCATTAGATATATTAGGTATTGTTGATTAAAATATTTTATGTATGACTTATTTGATGTATGATTTACCTGATGTATGACTTACTTGGTTATGATTTATCTAGTTTATGACTTCTAAGAGTCATTGTTGTTTGATGTATGGCTTAACGAGATGTGATTTATCTAATGAATGACTTATCAAGTTTGTGATTTATCTAATGTAAGATTTATTTCTAGTATGTTTTTATGAAGTACAAAACTAAGACATGGATGTTGGACTTAATAACATGAGGATTAAGATCACTTATCTACATTTTTTTTTTTTTTTTCAATGCATGAATGAAAACTAACCTGCATATTGGAAAGAACTATATGATAACCAATATCTACGCTTTTGATGGGAAATGTTGACATATTCGACGAGGAATGGTATGATTTACATTGTTTTATTACATTTTGTATCTACTTGATATGCACTACTATGACATGGGTAAAGCGTAAATGATACAGGTAACAAGACTACATGACTATATTATTCGATGACAAATATCCAACCAAATTCATAGTGTGGTCCATATTTTGGTGTTAACCCTAGTTTTGAGGAGGGGTGGAGGCATTTCCCACCATGTAACCTCCAAGCCTAGAATCATGGGAAGGCAGTGATGGACATGCTCCCCTAGATGTGTGATGATGATTTCCAGTTGTATACTGGGGAAGTTAGGTAGATATAGTTGATGCTTCCATCATATTTCTTTTATCAATGGCTAGATTGGTATAGAATATGCCATAATATATTGCAACAAAGGAAAGATAGGATGGGACCAGAAGTAGGTTAGGAAGGATAGGAGGTTATAAGTTAGTTGGAGACTCTTGATGGGAGGTGGTAGCATTCTTGACTTAATTTGACTACTATATCTCTCTATTTTTCTATGCCTTATTTTCAAACTTATTTCAAACCCCTTGTGTCATTTTCACTCTAACTTCGAGACAAAGTTTTCTGAAGGAGGGGTG